>CM030370.1:0-30232 GCA_003604175.2 Clonorchis sinensis | reverse complement strand
CACTGATGCCTCAGAAGCGTTGCAGGTTTCGGTTGGCATCAACGGACGAGTAACGCGGTCAATGGAAACTAGGTATTTGTTTGTTCAACGGGTACTCCAGTCAGGGAAAACGTCGGAAAATATCGATTGTGATGGCGTGCCTGTGTTCTACGCATACCGGAACACTTTCCACGGAGAGGAGTCTTCTACTTCTTGAGTCCTACTGAATGACGCAAATGTGTTTGCCTTCCCTTCTCTTCAATAGGCAAAACATATTATGTTTTCTTCTGGATTTCCAAACGAAATTTCTCGGCAAACTAACTCCTTATTCCGTGGTGTAACGTTGTATATTCCTGTGCTTCAGAAACTCCACATTTTCTTATTTTCATCAGTGCACTGCAAAATTTAATACGTGTAAAATGCTGTTCAGTGCTTTTTTTCCCCTCGAATTTCATTTTAACAGATGTTAAAAAATATCAAGGTAGCAAGGTGCACAATGTGTGCACAGAACCAAAAATTTGGCCCTTAACGCACGGCCTGATGGGGTTTCTATTTTTCGGCCCCAATCAGAATTTTTAAAATTATGCAACCTCTGTTAATGCACGCCAACTTTTTTGTAATATTCTTCTTCAACTTCAGGCTGAGGAATTCTCCCATGCTTTAGTTACAAATCTGTTCGAAACTTTGGAAAAAATTAGCAACACTCGCTAGAGTTACTGGGGTACACAGATATGAACCACATGTTCACATCGATTGACATTATTTCGTATTCTTCACTTGTATCATATTCGTTTCGTTGACGGATTCACGGAATAACACAAAGGTTTGAGGTTGCTCTTTAAGTTCTAATTGCGGATCGCTAAGCTTTCCAGCGCAAAAAAGGTTTTTCCGGAGAAGTTTATTACACGCGGTAACCATCTGCCTAAGAAATGTCTGCTCTATGCGATTGAAAAGGCTTTGCTTGAATCGCCTCCAAAAGACACATGCACGCAATTTTCGTGGTTTACAGGAAGGTGCCTGTCTAACGACCGCTGCTTGGCGGTTCCTGCATTCACTGGGAGAACCTTGACATTATAACTAAAGGATATCAACTCCTAGAAATTTGACATGTACTTGAGAAAACGTCCGGAAGGCCGTTGACGTAGAAGAGAAACAGGAGTGATCCTAAAACTGATTCTTGGCCAACAACAATGGAGATCGGGGCGGCAGCAGAATAGATCGAGCCTACTTCTACAAGGGATATTCTGTTTGAGAGGTATCTTCTCATTCACCGAAATATTTCCCCCTGAATTCCGTAAGACCTAAGTCTGTGGATCCATATCCACAAATTTCGTGGAAATTTCGTCACTCGGTCACAGGACAGAAGCAGGCACTCCCTTGCTAGTTTTGGTAGATGCACGCATTGGTAGCAAACATATAGTTCGTTGGTGTTTCGATTGGCTCTAACCACTATTAAGAACAACTGACGCTTAATAAGAAATGGCACAACTCGGCTTTCAGTAAGTCATTTCACATCACGTGGTCCTTTCCTGCCTCTCAAGTGCGCTATTGGCCTCGTGGATAGAAGATGCATGTAAAACTTCCGACTGTTTCCTCCTGGATAAATTACGGTACTACGATGTGACATTAGAGCATGCATTTTCCGGGTCACCTGAAAAGCGCTATAGCAAACAATATTTCTTTCATTTCTATAGCAGTTGCTTGTTGGTTCCGGGGGATTACCGACCACTATAACCCCACTGAATAGGCCATATTCATCACTATCAATGACAGCACTACCAGTTGAGAACGATTGGGCTTCGTGGTGCTACAAACATGATAATCTATTTGAATAAGGCCTTTTAATGAAGAGAAAACCGAAGTGGGTCGGAGAGGTTGAACACTGGCTAGACTGCCACAAATATCTAAGGTGCCGCCACGTCCAGCACTCGGTCAACAATCACGATAGAAATCGCCACCATGAACGCTATTGACATATGTTAGAAAGCACGTTGATTATCTTCAGCAAGGCTCAGATATTATAATGTGGACACTACATTAAAGTCAGAATAGCACCACTGCCAACGGCGCTCCCGGAGGCACCCATCATTTCCCTCTTCTATGTGAAATTCCGTCTACTTCTACATTTCCGCCAGGTAGAATCAGGCACGGGAAACAGCGATCATCCCGATAGGCGATAACCCTTTAAAGTCAAAGGCTCATGGCCCTGCCAATTAGGCTTGCGGTGCTGGATGGCGTGTTTGAGACAAGTACTGTCTGCTTTACACAAAACCTTTCTTCTGATCGCTGTATTGTCAAACCACTGCCGATTTCAGCTATACTTCCGGGACTTTGGTGATGAGAGATCTGAAAATTTCTCTGATCCTTCGGTTGGAGAATCCTAATTTGACAGCCGCAATTAACTTTGATACACGACCCTTAGACACTCAGTGAGTTGCCATTTTAATGCTACAATTAGCGCATAGTGCCAAGTACACTTCTGGCTTTCGGGAATCATTATTGACTTTTTATTACACTACCATTACAGGCAATACTTTCCCTCAAGTAAACTTAAGATTTTATCGCCTGTGGTACTTTTTCGCGGACTCCTAGAAGGTTGTACCTTCCGCAGCAAAAAACCTACGCTGATGGGGACGAAGCACATATCTAGGAGACGAATGATCTCAATTTGTCTTTCGGTATGTTCCCGCGAGTTCCGCTCCCATTCCGAAATGTGAACAAGCACACGCGGTTGTTCCAGGTCGACCAGGTTCTCGCTTGGACAGATCTGAATGCAGTGGTTTTCAGGACTTTCCGCTATTCTCCTCATTATCTTGTTGGTACCGAAACCAACGAAACGTGGGGGAGATAGGAACCTTTTAGAACAGGACTTATTTACGCGAGCTTATGGCCGTCCTCCATATACTCTTGAACATCCATATGTATGTGGATTTAAGAGCGTATAATATTATGGGATCGCTGGGGCACATACTTTGCACAAGCGTGCTGCTGATTCGCTTTGGCGGTGGATCGTTAGAAATAACCAGACACTTTGCTGAACACTCGTGGTTCATCAGTACAGGGGACGGTTAACCTTCTGTCATTTAGCGCATTATAAGGGGCAGGAAATCCCTCTCAGTGGATTTATCAGCTTTATTTGTCATACTGTGACGTGAGTGACGCTCAGATATGCAAATATACTTTACACCAGCCGGAAGATATGACATGCAAATGCAGACTTCAAAATCCCAATCTATTCCTTATCACATTGATCCCGTCAAATCATGTCCATCAGTCTTGTGATAACATTATCCTTGCTTCAAGTTAGTCGACGAGATCTGAATCTAAAACCCATTTGAATAAGTGTCATGCCGAGATATCTCCCTATGGTTGCCATTTAATGTGTGGTTTCAGTGTCTTTTATATTCAGAAACCCTAGCTGATGTATCTTCATTAGGATTAGTGGTAGAAATGGTATCGCTGATGCCCGAGAAAGAAAGCTGATCACAGAATACTACTGTTTGTGCAGTGCCCACTAATCAGGATGAGTAACTTTGGAATATACTGTAGCCTGTGGCCATCCACTGTGCACTGAACAAGCTGAACGATGTAGCGTCTAAATGTGAGCTGGTCATTTTTATGCTAAAGGCGTTACTCGCAGTTGGAGATGTAGTTGTGCAATTACGTTCATTAGATACTCACCCCATAAAGCCTATGAACTTAATATTTTGCTCCACAAAATACAAGGCAGTGCCCAAGTTCGTAATGCCGCCTCGAGGGTGTATGTTCTGATGTCCAAATTCATCGAGATTATCTGATGGGACTGTCGCATCAGTGTTAATCCACACATAATATATGCAAGCTGAGGTGCATCAATGGAAGCTCCCAGTAGAGGTTTCATGATGCCAAGAACATAACAAATATACACTGGATAGACAAATTTCTTGATGCTTCATCATGCTCATAGGCTTTTTGTATAGGGGTCCTGCTAGCAATAATCCAGCGGACAAAATCCCGAATGAAAATCGGCGGGTTTCCTCACAATAACAAGAACCGATAAGCAGCTCGCAAGAAGAAAATAAATCAAAAGACGATGAGTGGAAAATGCGTCTCGCTCTGTACATCGGGAACCTCAGTTACGGAAAACAACAAGCAATTTCCCCTGCAATGTCTCGGCTATGACCTACGCATGCCGAAACATTGTATGCGGAGTCTAGTCTTGTTCTGCATGCGTCCTCCTGAATGATACAAACGGCGAGGTGGACAAGATATCACTTCGTAGAAGGGTGTAGACTAGGTCACTGGGAGATTGGGTATTCTATGCCTCTTAGGACTGGATCTTTCGACCAGGCCGGGGCTGGGCTGGTGACTTTGTGGTGCCAGTTTATTGCCATATGGTCCCAATTGACGCTTGGAGTTGTAGGCAACCTACCATTATCGGGTCATCGCGGGGTTTACTTCCTTACCACCTCTTTTCTATTCCTTTCCTTCTAGGACAAATATACGCTTAGATGAGCTTCAACGTTGAATGGCATTGAAGCATCACTATCAGGACTGATCTTGCTGCCTCCGGTGATGATGATAACTTTGATGTTGATGAGTGTATTCGTTGAAATCCGTCCAGTCGGGGTTCCAATAGAATATAGGATTGCTAGAAAGCCTGGAATATTGCGTCCGTGATGAGCTACCAGAAGGGCGAACACGGTCGTGGCTGTCAACTAGTTTTCAGGGGACTTACGAAGAGCCTCTTACATGAACCTGCTAAAAATGTAGTGCACACAACCCAACATTACACTGAAAATGACACATTTACCGCGTATGAGTTAACACATTTGCTCTAACAGCTTTCATGTCAAGAAATCTAACTACGAATACTTGAAATTCCTGCTTTTACACATCTGGTCATAAACTGACGCAGAATATTTTGTGTCTCTCTTCGTCGTTTCCTATTTTAGTATCATCTAGGAAATGCATCTTACCCATGACAATGTTGTCCGTATGACTGCTGTTTGAAGCTTAAACGTAGAACCGGACGCCCGACGGCTTAGGACAGCACCATATCACCCGGAAACAGCCTATCTGATTAAACGCAATAACCGATGAACAAGAAATAGTGAGCGCCCAGAGGAGAGGGGGTGGTTCTGGGATTCGACACTATCAAGGCTTTTGTCATGTGTACTAGCCAACAGATATGTTTCGAGACCTAAAACCCGGACTAAAAATCCAGTAAATAGAATTGCAACTAGTTGTGGTCGCTCTCGTTCGGTCTAAACTCGGGACCTCCGGTTCTAAAGAGCTACCACTTTTGGGTGTAATTGAGGCCTTAGTATCTATACCTGTTTTTCAGAGTCATACAACAGTAATGTTCTAGCACATCGTGCTTTTATACAGTCATCTGCAAGCTTGTCCCCGTTCTTGCTAATTTAATCTCGACGTCCCCAACTTGCAGTTGATCAGTAAGTTGGGCCGTGGCCGGCCACGCGCTTTTCTCCGGAGGGGCTAGGAGAAGAACGGTGGAAAACCCAGGAAAACTTGATTGTCATGCAGAAGAGGACTAAAACAAACGGCGACCAGGATCATCGGAATCCCGGAAGTAGTAAACTGGTGTCACGAAAGCTAGAAAACCAATGGCAAGGTCCGTTTGTCAGTACCGAACGCCTTGTAAACGTAAATACATTTTAAGCCTTTCGAGGATCAAAAATAATAAATGGGACTCAGCTTTGGAAATGCCATGATACATAAAGTCAAACGGACCAGCTAACGAGGCCGACGTAACGTATATAAATGGAAATCAGTGGTATAGAGTTGAACTTTGAAGGGGAGGGCTGTGTAAACGCGGTTCATAATGTTCATACAAAACTAAATGTGACAATCGGACAAAGTCCATGATTTACAATCTCCTCTGTATAGGTAAAAAGTTTGCTTGTTTCGTCTGGTTGTATTTTGAAGACCTTATGTTCCCGAATGCTTATGCGCGTGTAACCGCGGATAATACTGTTGATGCGTGCGACTAATATATGGTTTTCTCGTTACTCCTCACTTCTAGTGAAAGTTGGGTTTTATTACGGCTGCTTCGCGGCGTTTGTTTACAATTGCGGGAGACTTAGTGAATATCCACGAAAGAGAGAGACGCGTGATGAGATTCACTTCTTAGAAATAAGGTGCATATGAGGGTTTGCTTTCCTCCCCAATATTTTGTAACTCTTTAGTTGGTGTTAGCTAATAAACCACTCCTTTGCGGAAGGTCTTCCACCGTAAAGTAGTGGCTTCAGCGACACTGATAACCAAGGTGGTTCGAAAGCAGCTTCAAATGGATGACGGAGAAAAAAGTTTCCGTCTGTTTGAGCTCTATTCCTGTATTCAGAAATTTGTTTGCAGCATTTGATGGCACCTTGCTCTAATGGTCGCCACTACATCACGTTGCTAACACGGTATTTGACAGAGAAGCTGGGCACACGAATCACACAAAGCTAAATGTGACAATCTGACAAATTCGATTATTTAAAATATCCTGTGTATAGGTGCAAAGTTCGTTTGTTTGGTTGTATTCTGAAGACTTTAGGTTCCCGAATGTTTATGAGTTTTTCAAATTTTACAATTGCATAGGCCAGCTGATGGACTAAGCAAAAATACTACCTATGCTCCCGCAAGTCTAGTTCTCCCGGGATTTGACGCCAACTTATCCGTATTGCAGATCGACGAATCGCAGTGGACTGGTAGTGAGCATGTTTCCTGCGGGACTGGCCAAAACAGAAAATTTCCCAAACAATGTGAATTTTCGTGACACGAAAATCAGGTGACGCATAAGCATAAAACATCCGAAATCGAGTTGCAGTTTTATTGCTGATAATCGCCACCCTAAAGAATTCTTTTGTTACCACCAAAAGGGCACTTTGGTTTCTAATCGGGCCACCGGGTTGCAATGAGAAATATGCACTTTTCTTCCATCTTTCTGTATACTTTATTCACTTTCTTGCACTCGCCCAATTGTCGGAAAATGTACTGAGATTAGTTTTCTTGAAAGTTGAGTGAACATTTCTTCCGTGTTGTGAGCGAAAGAGGGTACCAGATATGAGCTTCTGTGATATTACTGGCACATGTTCTCAGAAGGTGATGGATATCTTCGGCCATATGCCGAAATAACCAGCGCAGAACTCCTGAGAAATTTTGGATAATGAAATCCTAAGAGAATCCCGGAACAACACAATGCTTACAATTTTGCAAAACCTATAGATGTACCAAGACTCACACAATGCTAGGTAATCTTAAAGCACTCTAGCAGGAAATTCCGGGTCCGAATATGATAGCTGAACTTGTGACACTCATGTGTTTGACAGATCCGCCGCTCAAAGTGTAAGTAAGCGTGCTCAAACAGCTTCCCCTAATCCATTGCTAGCAGTCGCACACATAGAAGTCACCTACAGGACATTGGCCGTAACCGATATCTCGATATGCAGTAATTATGCGGCCTACTGCTCTTAGTAAACCATATTTGATACTGATGTCCCATGGTCGTCTATTCCTACAAGATATGACTAAAACCGATGCGATCAACTTCAGATCGACAGATTTGTAGGCACCTTAGTTGGTCTTGGACATGTACATTTATTGTGATGGTGAAAACATCGAACCAAAAGCATCTTCTAGATCATGAGTTCCCTGAGGTGACTGTTTGCCGCCAGATTCATACTGAAAAATTCGGCATTAATTTCTGCACAAATGACGACCCAATTATTTCTCTTTTTAAAGAGACGTATTGAGTGCAAGTCGCTAAATGTTTTTTCAAAAGTTATGCAGACGGATGTAAGTTGTCGACGGCGCAGAAACGGGCTACGTAGATTAGCAATACAGCCGGTGGAAAAGGGTTGAATTTGCCTTATATACATGCGGGCCTCAGCTGGTGCCGCTATGCTTTAGTGCGGGGGTTCTTGGTCTATACTCAGTGTAGAGATTGGGCCTTCCTAAAGCGGTTTGCGATCTAACCGTTTTTGTTTGTTTCGTATTGTTAGTGAGTTACGTAAATTTAAAGCGTGTAAGCTGACGCAAATGGTAAATAAGTTTCAGGTTTAGAAGTCACGCATGAAACACTAGATGCTACAAGTTTCTCTGCGCACAGGTCAACATTATTCATATACGAGAATCGGCTTATATCACTAGTTACCTAAGCAAACGCATTGTACGTATTTGGATCTGAAATATTCCACATTCGGATGCTTATAAAAAGTTGTCAATTTTAATTAACCTATTTAACTTTAAGCTGTTTTACAAATCGCGTTGGTTGTCCACCTTAAAACGTGTTTACCTGAACATCGTAGAAACCTGAGGAAACTGAATGAACATACCATTAAATACGACAAATTTGGTAACCAAGAAGACACAGTAGATTCCCACGAATGATATTCAGTTACTCTAAAGTGGACCACGTGATCAAATGTTGAAGCTTTTATGAAGGATAATATGTGTGAACTGCAACGCCGGGATATGTGAAAGTAATAAGGTTTTCAAAACGTATACTCTGCAACGTAGAAAGAAAGCCGAACCACGTTTACTTCATACGCTTGAGTACCGTACACCTATATGTCTATCGCTGAAAGGAAATGCAGTGAACTAACCCAATTATTTAAAGTCGTGGCCCAGCAGCGGTGATTTCAAGCCATCGCATAAAAGGCACAATTGTGGGGGTGATCAGCGAGGTTCTTATTTAGGTTGCGTTAAATACATCCGCCCTAAACATATCATCGGCCAACTGAGAAGCGCTTCACAAACGAAGTCGTCCAGCCAACTGGGTGATGCAGTTTGTTTGGCTCGTGTTATCGAGGTTAAAATAACCCGGATCGCATATGAAAAATGGATGCTACCCAGGGCTGCACTGTCGCACTGACGACCTACATTCCATTGGGAAGATTTTCCGCGAATGAACCGTCTTTTCAATATGGGTTTTTATTTGTTCGCTGGTCGCGCGTATTAGCCCTACTAATTTCTATGTCTGACATGAGCGAAGCAAGCTATATCCCAATATTTGATTGTTGCTCTTGGTCCGCGAGGCGCACGCTGGTTGCAAGTGACGTGTAACATACGCGAATCTATTTGAGTGAATATAAATGCTAGACCACTTCACGATGATATTCCGTTGTATCTGTCAAAATGTTGGCTTATAGTATACATACATCAAACCATCGGTCGGAAATGGATACCATCTAGAGGCATGAGAAAGGTGGATATTCAGCCCCGATTGGGTTCACTGAAATATTCCAGGGCAACCCCAACCCAGCGCAATTAAACTGGAATTTGCGTGTACAAAAATGTGTGCTACTACCATGATAATCATTCTGCTTAGAGCCTGCTAAGTTGGTGAAACCTCTGTAGCGCGTGTTTGAGAATATAAAATATTATCAAATTTAGGTGCAGGCGAATGATTTCGGCAAATATGAAATCAGCGGCAGATTGTAACTTATTAGTTTGTGCTTTGTTTTTGGCTTTTTTGCTTTCTTTGGCTACAAAACCAATAACAGTAAAACTCCCCAATCACTTGAGTGTTACAAAAGCGTCCCAGACACCTAGGGTCTGGCAGATAAGACCACCGGCACTGTGCATTCTACGTTTGACAACCAAGCTGACGCGCTCACAACTGTAGGAACACATTAAACGATACAAGTGCCACGCACATACTAAAGTCAACGGCAGAATTATTCAGCTTATAAAAAAAAGTTGTATTTCTCCAAAATTTGATCTAAGGAGGCCAAGATGGTTGGAGCACTCGGTGTTGATATGCAAATGCAGTTTTTTATCATCAAAGTGTTAAATGCAGAGAAATAAGATTCAAGTGCCATATTGAATACGTAGTAAACTGAGAAGTTTGGCTGCTTCGTCCCTGCTTGACACCGCTAGGCTGAGAGTACCCCGAAGGTAATTCGCCATTGGTGCTCACCCGTTCACGAAAAGAGGCTTACAAATACTCATCTGAAGGATAACGAAGTGAAGAAAGATCCCCATTGGCAGACGCTGCTAAGAATCTTGACAGCCGACAAAGTCGGAAGTTGATTTGAGATCTCAAATTGAAGCCACTGCTTTTCCCCGAAAGGTACAATGCGCTTTCCTTACCTGATTTGACGTGAAGTTATGATCGATGCAATTCGGATCAAGACGAACGTGTTTACTTGTTTCTCATGCGCGATTCTGACTCTTTAAACGGCGTAACCACCCGCGTAAAACAGTTCAATATATGTGATGAAAGGTACACAGGCTATAATAATAGTTAGTCAGCTTTGCATCACGTTATTGCATCTTTTGCGCTACTTGCCGCTGACACTTTATTTTGCTGGAACTTTTTCTTATTCCGGGTCCTTTGAAGGAACTAGGGTAAAAAAAAGTGATGTCCTGGTGCTGCGAATTTGCACGCCAGACATGTGACGAGGTTAGACTGGTGTGCACCGACCATCAGTGCCAATTTAGTCATTCCGGAGGCTGAACTTATGAAGCTGATTTGGGCACATATTCATATTTGGAGACGAGGTTCCGTAAAACCCAGCCTTTACGGACAACGATCGTTAAACACGGATTTTTGAAAATGTTTGGGGCGATTATTCAAAACAAGATGGGTTTTTTCCTGCTATAATGGTCTCTGCACTTTCACAGCTTTCCGGACCAACGATCGGTCTCCGTCAGCTGTGAAGGCGGTTTTGGGGGGCCGCTTTGGTCAGCAAAATAACCCAGCAATGGTATAGGTTTCATGGTCCCTATCGTACCTGGTGGTTCTGACAATTTCCAGGGTACACTGAGGTATACAATGTTGCTCAAGCACAAGGTTTTAAGGGCTGCGATCATTGACACTTCCAACGTCACGTTTGTAATCAAGAATATCAAGGTTACAGACGAGATTTGTTTGTTTACCGATCAGGGCAACACATTATTATTGAGCAATGGGGTTACGTTGCAGCTGGTGAGAAGAACGGCGCTTCGTTAACCGCGGCCTCGCAAGGCCGCAAATAGGGAGGTTACACTCGCCTGCAAGGTGCCCTGATTGGAGTCAAATGCTGTACAACAAAACGGAAGGAAACGTGTTGCGAAACCCGAATCTGTGAATGGCCGCCACACAAGCGATTTGTGTCGAAGTCAGGTTCGCATTTCTGGACTCACATTTAAAAGTACGAGCGGTTGTGCTGAAAGTTTGCGCGGGTCGGATTCGAGTGATGTTAAAACCACAACTTATGAAATGGTCTCCATGTTATAAGTGGTTATCATCACCCCAAATTTTGGCCATAAACATGGTGCTTAACAAGATTCACTCGGGCAAATGAGCACTCACATGATGATGTTTGTATTCCACACGTAACAACGCTATCGAATATTGCTGATAAATTTTCAACCATAACATACATTAGATGATAAGATGCCATGTGACTCGAGAGCCAAGTTACTCCCAAGTTCCACAAACTCAAACAGGTTCACTGGAGATGCCGCGGGTATGTTGAGCAAAAAGCTAACAAAATGTGCTGCATTCTATTCTTTGGTCTTTACTAGGCCGGTCAACTCAGCAGCGTAGTTATCATTATTTACCGGATTCCGGCGTAAGAGGCAGATGGCGCCCTCCGGGAAGCACCAAAAACATGCACATGTATTTACGGCATTACATGTTTCATGCATAAGTAAACCATTGATGTTCTTAGTGGTCTATTTGAATATAAAGAAGATGATTTACGTTCAAGCAGGAGCTCTGTTTTGCATGCACTAACGCTTGTAGCAGCAACTCACACGACATACGTGCAACGCACATAGCAAACTCTGGGGCAGAATTATTTAGCTTATACAAATGACAGCATTTCTCCAGCAGCCGGTCTTAGTAGGGTAATATATTTGGAATATACAGTGTGCGTATATGAATGTAAGGTTTTGATCCTGAAGGTGCTAGTTGCAGGGAAGTAAGATTCAAGTTCCATATCGGATAACAATTTAATTAAGAAGTTTGGCGGCTTCATCTCAACTTGACATCAATAGGCGGGGAGAAAGCCGGAGAAAATCCGCCATGGATGCTCGCCCGTTCATGAGACAAAGATTACAAATAATTCATGACAGGTAATCAAGTAATGAAATGTTCTTCAACGGCAGACACTGCCAAGAGTTTTGACAACCGATGAAGTCGGAAGCAGATTTGAATTCTCAAAATGTAAGCACCTTTGCTCCTCAAAAGATATGATGCGGTTCCAACATTTGCCCTGGAGCGCAGATATGATTCTTGCAATTTGCGTCAGGAAGAAAGGTTCCCACTTGTATTTTGCACACAATAATGACCGCTTAAACGACGTAACCACCTGCGTAAAACACGTGCAATATAAGCGACGAATGGTATGGAATCTATAATAATGCCCAGGCAACTTTGCATCCTAACTTTAGATAATGTTCTAAATATGCTAATTGGCCTTGGTACTTCGGTTTGCTCAAAATAGGGCCGTCAGTTTCACTATGACGGAATCACCACTAACCTTTAAGAAACTAGGTTAAAATCCGCCGTGGTTGTGTGTTACAAGCCATACATTCGGTAACGATATTGCGCTGGTGTGCACCCTGCACCGGATTTGAGTCCAAGGCTGTTTTGCATTTTGGACTCCAAATAAACTGGAAGAGCGATTGCACTGAAATTTTCCGCCCGTCAGTACTGAGAAATGTTTGGAACACAAGTGGCAAATAGCGCTTCATGTTATATGCAATGATCAGCACCCAGAGTTTGGCCACCAACACGGGACTTAGCCGAGCAACCGAGCATTCACATCACAATGATTGCATTCCACATCACACAGAATAACGCCAGCAATTCTTAATGAGGATTTTCAAGCATAACATACTTCACATCTCTAGATGCTATGCTACTGGAAGGATAAGTAACTGTCAGGGCACCCACATTCAAACAGGGACACTGAAGATGATCCAATCATACTGATCCAAAAACTAACAGTTTACTGCATTACGCTTCTTTAGTCCTTAACAGACCGGTCAAGTCAGCGGCCGGCTTAGCACTTTCTGCTGGGCCCCAGGAAAAGAGAATCATTCACCCCTTCGGCTGGGCATCAACACCTCGTGCTAGAGATAAAATTGATAACTGCATCGCAGCCAGCGGGCATACGACGCGTAAAGTGCCAGAAATTATCGTTTTTGCTGGTTGGTTTGAGGTTTTATACGTGTTTCAAGTACACAAACTACAGTGATAAAAAGAGGGAGAAGCTTTCTTTTACGCAATTTGGATTAGAGTACGGATGTTAAGGGTGGTAATGCGAAACCAACCAGCCGAAAGGAGTTTGTACCGGTGGTTGCATAAATATGTACAAAAGGCGTTGTGAGCAGCTCATGTATTACACCACTTTAGGCATTATGTTTCCATTCATTTTAACGAAACATAATGCCTGAAGCTTGCTGAATCATTCTATGAAATCAGAGCCATCTTTCGGCGACCTTGTTGATTTGCGTGACGAAAGTCCGTGTTTCACAACGAGCCCTACGTGACTAAGGTGGTTGCCAGTAACGATTTGGTATAGAAACTAATGATTCTCGTTTTCGTTGTTTTTGATATGCACATATTGTATATTTTTGTACTGTTACAAATGTGTAAGTTCCTGTTTGTGTGGAATTAGGAACAACTAACGCACTAGTTGTGACGCATAGTTTTGTTCTCATCTATGTAGATGAGGTTTCACTCGTCAGCTCATCCAGGCCCTCCGCGTCAGAACACCGTTTCATGATTCATGCCGAGAGAAGGCGATACTGTTTCATATGCGTACGGATGTGCTTGGGCCACGGAAATAATCTCGTATGCGGAATGATAGACAGTTGTTCTTCACGGTTGATGCATTTTTGTTACTAAAAATGTAGATAGCGTAAAGCAGGGAAAATAATTGCTGCTGGATTTTGCAATCATTACACAGATGGCGGTATTGTGAGAAGCTTTTGTGCTAAAAGAAGCTAAAAGAAGCGGCAGTTAGGTTTCCGAACTCATCACCCTGGTTAAAATTTATTTGGTAAGCTCACCTAAAACAAATCTGGTAAAAATGACAACCTGTAGAATCAATTCAAGTTTTCCAAAACCAACTCGTATTCGGCATTCTCACAAAAGCGGTGTAATATATAAGCTGCTCACAACGCCTTTTATACATATCCACATATCAAAAGTCGGGCTCCAAGAGCTAACAGACCAGATCCATCTTTTTATCTCTAAAACAAGTGATTATTAAATCGGAGGATTCTGATATGTTCAACTCCTTGGACATCCCCTTAGGCCCATCCGCTGTAGATATAAGTGTGCATTGCGGTCAAAAAATCCCATATAAATACTACTGCTTACTGGGTCTGCCAAACGATCCGGATTCTTATGCACTCGAGTCAAATATTAAAACGGGGAACGCTGATGTCAGTGCTAAACTTACCGGGACCCCAGCTGGACGAAACGTTCCATCTCAAAATTCTCAGTATTTCGGCGCGGATCCTTTCCACTATACTAATCATATTCGGCTAAGTTTGTACGTAAATAAAGGAATGGCTTTCCAAGGTTATCAAGACCTTTGTTTCATGAAGTCGTCACACAGCTGACTCGTGCTCTATAAACCAACCTACCGGCTTCAGACTCCGCATATCCCGCGCACCACCATGAACCTCTCAGTCCTTCTTTTGAGCGCCTAACTGCATCCATTCTGACCGCGATTGCGCAAAGGGGATTTACTGTTGATTGGATATCTTCCCAGACCTGAACTGAGGCTCCATTTGAGGACGCAGCGCAAACTGTTGCTCCTGAACCTTTGGCCTGATGACACTCTGTGTCACCCTACCAACGCGCGCCCTCGGGCTCGAAGGCATCTTCTAACGAAAGGTCTGAAATAATTTTCTAAATTTTGACTTCAGTGGGTACAGGAAATGAACTGACTTTTGGTAAAACGCCCAACCGCCGTAAATCCGCTGCTGGAAGAAATGAAAAAAACACCATACTATACCTCGCGATGAGAAACAAAATCACACTATTTTAGAGCACGGAGCATCCTTGTAGAAATAAGCCAACCACAGGGTCCTTGAAAGTGGGGAACGCGAAGCCCACAAGTAACCGTATAGTGCCCGGTGAACTCGGCACACCCAAAGTTTTCAAGGCGTAACCACGAATGGCCTCTAAAGAGCTCGGTCTTCACATAGGAGGAAATTTGTCGGCTCATGTTCGAAACAAACTTTATCTGCGCACTGTGGCCACACGCGTTCCATCCGAGTATCACGAATGAAACTTTTGCACTGGCGAAACATTTCCACCTTTGTTGCATTTTCCATCTCAGGGTGTGGCGTGGTTGTGGTACTACCAAACACTTGAGGATCATTTTCAGTCAGTAAGTTTTTACAAATTAGGTGGGAAAATGATCTCTCGATAATATTTCCTCTGCTTCAAACACATCGGAAAAATAACTCTTCTCTAAAATATCTAATTGTTCGGCAGCATATTTCCTCATTTTGTCGGCCCACACATCTTGATCTCGTCTCTCTCAAACCTGGTGGTTTAAATATATTCTTGGCTAGGCATCAATGGTTGCCAGATAATAGGAGATAATTATAATAATACTAGGAATAATAATACAAGATAATACAGCTGCAAACATTTGGCTTATGAAGTATCACTTCCGTATGTTTAGGAATTCAAGAAATAATGCCGGATTTCCAAGGTAAACACAGTAACAAAGAAACACGACTGACTAATAGACCGCTTAGTTTGCAGTGATTCTTGTAGGAAAACACGAAGGAGAACACAGTTTCCGTCAAACAAGGCTCACAATTGCGAACAGTGATTTATGATATTGAACCTGATAACGACGTATGTGTAGCAAGCCAATTTCCAAACCACCTGAACATTCTAATCGCTTCTTAATTTCCGGCGTCGAAAGTGTGACAGCCGGGGTCCATATGAAAATGGTACCAGGTTGTTTGCTGATAAGTGGAGAGATCTTTCCTCGGGGAATCCAGGTGCCAGTAGTGGGACATGTAGTTACGTGGCTGATTGTTATACAATGGTTTATCTTGTAATCCTTTTGTTGCACGCAGCGTTCCAGATTTCGTGGATGGTTACCTGAACTACATATTTGTTGCTGGCATACATGTTGCAAAACAGGGCGGAAAATCGCCGGTCAAAAGACGCAGGTGAATGTTTATTACAAGGTTATACCATCACTTTTGACTACCAATTGTTGGATATGCCCCACTTTCATCAGCTAAACGGCTACGCCGTTCTACTCCTATCCAAATACATTGCCTAAAACAGTTCAGTGTGTAACGTGCTAATTAAATCGGTAGTTGTCGAAGTTAATACCATTACCATTGCTATAACACCTCCAACATTGTGCTTTCATACTGATTTCATTCCAGCAACAAGCTAGTCAACATCAATTTACAACCGGCTGAATAACCGATGCTACCTTGACAAGTCGCGTTCTTCCTGAAGGTCATATCAAAATTCCTGGATGTTCGTTGCTTGTAAAATAGCCGGCAAATCATTAGGGTGCAGGGCAGTCTGCGGGCAAACGGTAACCTTCCACTTTGATGTCAAGTTGATCGAATTACACACCAGGAAGCTGAGATGAACGGTCGTGTCTGCTGATAGCGGAACCGTCACAATAGAGCACGTTGTCGGGTACAGTTATCTTACTATCACCAATCACAAATGACGTGTTTGTCAGGCTCATCGCAAAATCTGGTTGTTGCACTTGTTGACATCAAATAGCGCATATTGTTATATAACTCTAAAGAGTCAAATTTCTCAAATAATATATTCGTTGCGGACGCATCTTAGAGAGATAATCCAGCAGCTTTAATCACGCATTTGGAATAAACAAAATGTGAGGTAACTGCAGATAACTGCAGAGAAGTAGGGGGTTTTCAAAAAAGATGAATGAGTTTTACTACCACCGTCATAAGAGTGGCGCACAACTGTTCAGCTTTCACAAACTCAATCACAAAAGTTATCAGAAGACTTATGAAGAGGTCTAAGACACTGAATTTCAGATCAAGTATCACCATTAGGAATGTCGGCTAATCTCCTGATGGGAAACTATCAAAATTTTGTCTGGGGAGCCCAGATAGACGAGGTTACATGAAACTCAAACGCTTGTGAAATCGTTTCGATTTTGTATGGATAAACGCCTCCGTTTTATTGGGCAAACATGTGAACAAGTGGAGGCAGTCTAATGCGATCTCCAGTGTCCGTATGTGTTGCCCAGGCAGCAATATGAATAACAGGGCGCCCTTCCAATTAGTATACGCTGCTCCATCGCTAGGGATTTTAAGCGTCGAAGAGCCGGCATAAAACGGGATTCAGCGCGCAAGTCTTTGGACCCGCGTGACGCGCCGTTTAAAATGTACATTTTGCGATTAAATTAGTATGGAAAACCGATCGCTCTTGTGAGTATTTTGTGCACAGAAGGGCGGATATTAATTTGAGTAAATTTGGGTGCCTAAAATGCGGATAGAGATCAGGTGCTGAAAGGTATTACGCCACGAAAAAAGGCCAGATGGATGATTTTCCCATAATCCAGGAATACTGCATACTAACAGCTAGAAGGTAAGCTCACAAATGAATCATTGCTAACCACGCACAGATTGCCACTTTATGGATACCAATCTCATGGTCGGGTGACATCACTTGCACAACAACCTGGGACAATGTGATTTGCCATGTAACCTCTTCGACACGTTCTGTGTGTGACAAGATGATAGGACATTATGTAAGGAAAAATGGAACATGACACGCACAATGCTATATGACACCATGTCATTGACGTCAACACGTGAAGCCTGAGAATCTCGCTAGTACAATCTCAAAGTTCATGGCTTGCGAAGTAGAATTTCTCTAAACGAGTCACTCCAACCAGTATATTAAACCAGACCCAAATGTCGGATAACAAACCAAGAGGAGTGTGAAAAAACCGAATCAGGGGCTCCGAACAACAGTCACCACAAACTGAAACACTGGGATGTCGTGAACATGTCTCTAAAGCATTAGCCAGAGAACAGTAACAGAGGGCAACCTCAAAACTGGCAAAGCCACAGATAGCAATCTACGCGATAGATCTGTAAGATGATCGGAGGCAACGGGCCCTTTTCAGATCGTATACAATAACACAAATGAATATTCCCAACGCGCAGAACGTCGGCAGTTGTCCTCCTTGGCGGCAATGATTCCCTTCAAGCGTCACTGCATGCTTCTTTAGACAAACATTCGGAGCTTCTAAATCTGTTGAAAGCTATAAAAGTGCATCAGGAGCGAGCGGTATTCGCACCGTACAAGTCTCAAGCACGCAAAGTACAGCAAATTTGCTGCTGAACACGTTGGATCTTAAAGCAAACCAAAGTAATATGGAGCATTTGAGGGGTAAGAGGCTTCGATGCGCTTTAGTGCCACACGGTTGATTGACCTTAAATTCAAGAATTCGCAAATATTTGTTACGCACAATAAAGCACAAGCAGAAAACAAATCCCATGATCTTTGTCGTCACACGCGCCAAAGGTGAGATCATATGGCGGCCATATTCATGATGATGATATACGGTGCTTTGGTCAGTAAAAGAAAACAGGACGGATTCAAAACTTCCGCGCCGTTTGCATTCATTAATCTCGGGAAATGCACGTGTAGTGATGTTGCTAGACCTGTCAGCATGCGGCGCTGAAAGACAAACACGGAAGAATATGTAAAGTTCCAAGGCATAAATGGTTGGTTATTTCCAGGGACTGGAGTGAAGAACTGGAACGGAACATAGAATCAAAGAAGCAGCTTTAGAAAAATACTCGAAATATCTACACTTTGTACATGAAGATGGAATTAACGCTCAGAAATTGTTATTAAAAATGCAAAGGCTGTATAATGACAGCAGAAACAAAATGGAATGTGGTAGTTCGTGTTAGCTGCACATGCGATTCTTGTTATGTTGGGTGGATAACATGAGGAATGTAAGCTGCAATTCACAGGTTGGAATTTAGAAAGCTCATTAGTTGTGAGTCAATCTTCGTTATCCGGCTAGTATCCTTGATTTGTGTTGAGTGTATTCCATGGAAGCAAAACGGAACAAATTTGCATGGCTGATATAATCCGCGTGATGCTGCGAGATTCACATTAAACGTAATAGCGCACGACATCTATCCGTGAAGTCAAGTAGAAACATATTTGCGTCGCAGTTCAGATATAATTCCGTCAACAGCACACACGCGTAAGAATCTGTTGGCAACCTGGGACGATACATTCATCAGTTACCCGCAGTTTTACGGATTTGTGACCTCCCTTTGGATTGCCATGTATCCGTCTATGCCGGTTCACTCTATCCGCTATTGGGAATGCCCGTCGCTATTTCCAAACGACGATTTTTCAGACTACAGCAGTGACCACGAACTACTTGCAGAGACCGATATGCCTAACCCGATGACTCTCGTTGGAAAACATTCAATGTTGCCTAACAAGATGAACCTCTGAGTCAGATAACAGTAGCTGAAATGTACCCGGGCAATATTGCCTAACTAATCCAACGTTTGCTCTCACAATCAGTAACAAGTTGGTTCCAAAAGCGCATACATCAAAGAAAAGCCACACAATGCTCAATTTCACCACATTATTTTCGCCAAAGATGATGTGCGCATTAGAACAATAGGCAAGTGTTCTAGAAATCCGTTGCCACAGACTTCACCGCCTAAAAATTGTTCAAATTTACCATCCCAAATTCGGTACCAAATGCTTTTTTTGAATCTCACACTTAACACATTGTGCTCGCTGATATTAACAGGATTTTGCTTTCATAATAGCAGAAAGGTGACTCAAGTTTCCACTGAAGACTTTTGGAGTTCAATTCAGGAACACAGCAATGTTGAACGGTCACAGAACAAACAAAGAGAATCCATGTGCTTGCAAGTTCCCGTTTATTTGCTTTCCCACCAGAGACTATATTTACATAGGAAATAATGAAAGCATGTGGGCCTTTAATGGCTTGCTCTCGCAGTACTACCGGTGTGACGGTGGATACTACTGATGAGGCATGCGAATAGTATGTCTTCTCGAAGTGCAGTTCACGTTCCATCTTCGGCGTTAGCACCAACTCCCTCTCTCAAGGAAACTTTGCACCAAACCCCACTCCAGCAGTGACCACAGTGAGCCTCTAGAGTTTCAGTGTACACCGTGACGATCAGATTCCTGCTACCATATATCCGTATTGCTGATTCCTCTACTTCATCATCCTCAGTTACGCTTTTTGTGGCCCCGGCCACAAGCCCAACAGACCAAGGCCGAGTTGGCCCCATCGGGCGTTTTAGACTTTGGTTCAAATTGACCGGCCGGATCATGACACTCCAGCTGCCGCACCAGATTCGTTGTTCTGATCCATTATTTTTCACAATTGGATTTTTTCCTATCATCAGCATTCGAGAATGGATTGTTTATTCCCATCGACCACGAGGGAGGAAACATTTTTTTCCTCGGATGCTTGAGCAAATATTAAGAAAACTCGACACATCGTCCCTAATTAGCGGAAAAAACGTAAATATGTCGAGAATAAACGGATGTGCGGGTATGTGAAATATGTAAATTATGTGATAATATGCTTTGCAATGGTCGACGTCCATGTCCGACCACTTAAACGGATTGCAGACTCTTCGTGAATCTCAAACACTCGGCTGGCGTGATGCTGCCGTCAACAGAAATACTGTCTCACTCGTAACGCGGAATTGAAATTAAATTGTAAGCGGTATAATAGTAACCATATTCCGCTGTGCATTTATCTGGGCAATAAAACTCGGGAATTTGCAATTCACTTGACCGAACATTGCAGGTTTGGAACCAAGAGGTTTTATACGGCCGAACTATGCTTAAATATGCAGTGAAATCACAGTCGCCTATCATAATGAGAACGCTCATAGCAAATTATTTAAAGTATATTTGTCCATGTTTCCCAATGGCGGTCACTAAAATGGAAAGCTGTACTGGAGTTCATGATAGACAACAGTCACTAAAACAATCCCTTTTTGTCTGGCTTCATTAGCTATCTTGAGGCAACCAAAGGTGTAATCGATTGGTGTGACAAAGAAAAATTAGAGAGGTATTTATGGAGCTATCACAGAATGTTCCGAAACGTTGTGCGATAATCTACGTGAGGGGTCAAAAAGCGTCAATCTGAAGACGTTCGATCCAGACTGGTTGACATACTGACCAATCATGACAAGATTTCTTTTTGTCTGTAGCCCTCACGTTAGACATTCGCAACATACACATGTTATTCGGTTACTAGTGCAGCTGGCTACCGGACGCTTGTTCAACCGACCACTGTTTTGAATTCAACTGTCACGACTCATGTTGGTCCTTTGCCTGTTGGTCCGTCCCTAGGTACATGAGCATACCGATCTGGTAAATGGTGCCCTCCACCTTCGAGGAATGTGATTGTTGCCGTTGTCCCATGCGACGTGGTTGCCTCGTGGAGCCACATTCTGTTGTATATAGCTGGTTCCCTTGACGAGGCCGTGCTTATGAGCTTGTTTTGTGCTTGACCAGTACTCGATCCTGCGTATGGCATCTGTGGGATTGTTGTAGCGTCCCTTCTGTCGTCACGATTTTTGACTATCCAGATAGCATTAGAACAATCCGACTGAAACAGAGACTGTAAATTGAAGGTTTCGAATCGCATGTAACACGTTGGCGGCAGGTAACCGCGGGAGCTAACTTGATGCTGCGTTGCGTATGTTTGCTGAGGTCTCAGGTTTTGCTCTGACTGTGGCGACTATAAAAACATCAGGGTATGTTTTTCTTGCGGACCTATTCCGTGAAAATGCAGATACCATTGAATAAAATACCTGTAAGCGTTAGGAATAGTTCACCGTCGTGGTTAGTATGCGGTATATACCGGAGGCACTAGGGACGGTAGTTTTGTGGGTTCCACTGGTGGCATTCTAATTGCATCCCGGGTCCGCTTAGGAGTCGGAGTGTGATCGGAACCTGTGTCAAGTTGGAGGGTCTCCGGTGTGCCATTAATACATACTGTGACGATGTTTCGTTCACCATGTGCTTTCATCCTAGATATGGCAATTTCCTGAAGTAGTTCCTGCAGCATTGTTCTTTGTGACCGTTTCGACTGCATCTGCGACACCCTGGTTCCGGTAGGGACAGTGGCGTGAATATTGTCTGCATCAGAAAATGAACATGGCCTAGGTGGCTTACTAGGAATATCTTAGAAATTTGATTGCCTTTTGGAAGTTATTTTGCGTATCATTTCAGGCTGAAAATATTTGAAATGTCCAGGCATTGTAGCATCAAGGGACATTCGGTGATGAGGTACTAGAGCGTCAACTGTGGGACCTGCTCAGTTCGAGCAAGTGGCCGGATCAAAATATCTGCACAACATAGCAACTGGTTACCAGCCACGTAAATGGGACACTTGAATTAATACTCGATTATGGCATTTCCTGTTGATCGCAACGGCATCATTGATGAAATCTCCAGCAGCCCGTTTTATAATCTTGAGAATCGTATAAAAATACTGAACACTGAAATTCGCCAATCGAGTATTTGAGCCGGGATCTTGACATTATCTGTGAAACCGAGGTCATGGGGCTGTTCGTGAAGTATAAAATTTGTGAACAAATCATGTTTGGCAACAGGCATCACCGAACAGAGCACAGACGGTTTGAAATATCTCCCCACATCTCTTGAAACCATTTTCGAATGTTCTTTAGTTTCCCAATCGAAATAGAATTTAGTACTGAAGTAGGTTGCAGCATCTGCGGGTGAAAACATCGACTCAAATGTTTTATCGGATCCACCGAAGCACTGCGCATCAGAGATTGAACAAGCTTTATCCGGGCTTCCTTGAACATCATCTGCTGCTGGCGTGCAAATTGCATGGAGTTTCCCTGCTAAACGTGACATCATGGTTGGGTCGTGTGACTCTGTCTCGATCCGGGAATTCCTTCTTCGCCCACTACGGTATATAAGAAAGCAAGGTAGCTTCAGACACCCCTTTATAGAGAGGAAAGAAAATTATTACAACCGCATTTATAGGGGTATCACAGTATGTCCCAAGGGGTCGTGATAGGATCTCCGAGGCAAGAATAATCGATCTTAAGCTGTTCACCCGAATTGGCTGAAATTCGGACTAACCATGGCTTATTTTCGTTTGATCCGTAGTCCGCATGTGACACAGTCGCACAATTGACTTGGCGTTCGGTTGTTGGGACTGGATGGACTACGGACAGCCAGGATGCTGTTGTCAATTCCTGACTCAGTGAATTGTATATCAAGTTAAATACGTTTTGACGTAGGAGGCTATTTTTGAGGGTTGTATCAATTCATTCAATGCACAATTCATCTTTCACCCTGTTTTCTTGTCATCAGGAATGCTTAACCGCTTCGAGCTTTTAAAATTTTCTGTGCTAGCCTAATTGTTTGGATTGCACTTTTTTGGCTTAATAAAATCATTCGCAAGTTACTCCTCAATAGGGGGTCTTTCTTCTGGTCCTCACCAGATGCATCATGACATTTTACCGGAAACCGAACAAACCCACAATTATTGTGGGTTCGTGTAAACAACCCGGTCTATGCGGCTACATTATTAGTGAAACAGGTTTTCGAGGGGTAAAATATGAAGCCAAATCACCACTGTGGCAGTGTTTAAACAAGCGAGCTTGCAATTCGGAAATTACTTTTTCGTTTAGCTATGGGGAATACGAATGTGCAATGAAGAATTTCTTGACCAAAACAAATTGGGATTTCAGTTACAGGGCCTTCACTTATGGGTCATCTGCAATCCCAGAATGGCAATGGAATGACTCTTATTTAGGACTGCAACTGGTCAGAATACAGGTTCACTCTAGATTCTACTCGACCTTTAGGTGATTTCGGGATTCCGTTTCAGATAGTTTCCATGCGAAAGATGTAAGTCACATAACTGCGAAAGAAGAAGCTACGTTTTGAATACTGGGACCAAGGAGTCATCCCGAATGTATCGAAATTCGTGCCTCGTGTAAAACCAGACCTGTCGCATAAAGCCTAGATGATATTCCGTAAATTATACGGGTTGAGTGTCTCAAAATTTGTCAGTGAGAGAAAGATTTTTTGACTGTGAGCGTTTGGTTTTATAACTTGAAACTCGTTGAGGAATTATC
This sequence comes from Clonorchis sinensis, assembly GCA_003604175.2. Classification (NCBI taxonomy): domain Eukaryota; kingdom Metazoa; phylum Platyhelminthes; class Trematoda; order Opisthorchiida; family Opisthorchiidae; genus Clonorchis; species Clonorchis sinensis. The sequence goes on along the minus strand of CM030370.1, from coordinate 6,136 downwards.
GACTATAAGCGATGTTTTCAGTAATACTCGTAGGCATATCGTCGTCACAGAGCTGGAGGTTTTCATACAAACTGGCTATGCACGCGTACGAAAAGTGTGGTGCACATCCCGTGAGTGAATGAGGATGAGACTTACTTTGTATATGCGCGGTGCTTGGCAATCGGTAAAGATGGAATAGTGTGTCATATTGCGCACCTAATACTCCCCTTTTGATGCTTCACAAGAAGGCTGCTATCCAGCCTAATCGTTCATCTGTAGCACCCTTTTCGTGCGTAAGTACCACGCAACCGGAAGGGGGCCGGTTGCTAGGTTGTCCAAGCGTAGACGGGGAAGGTCGAGAAACAGAGTTCGGGTTCAGACCACTAAAATTCCGGTGAGACAATTCACTTTCTATCAACTGGCGCATCTCGTCCCCTATCCGGCCTAAATGGATGAGGAAAAAAGGGTAATTAGTGCACGTAATACAAATGAATTGCCGAAATATTGTTTGTATAGGCTGGCTTGTAAACGGCCAGCATGTTTTTTCCATTAAGTGAAAACCTGTGGTTCCGAATCAGTCAATAATAAAACCAGGTCAGGGAAAAACCTTTCCAACGTTGTATGCTGATAAGATATTTACACCACAGTACGTGTTAAGGGAAATTAATGAAACACACACAGCTGATGCTACTGATCTTCGCCGGTTTTTAAGCATCGTATATCTTCGAGATGCCACACCAACCCAACCACTGGAAAGTGACATTCAGCTATCCGGTTATAAAACTGGCGCACTTAAGGAATCGAATGGTGTGCAACTCAGCTCCGTATTTTCAGCCAAACACACTGAGTCCGTAAATACATATGATGAGAAACCGCAGACATGTGTAATCTAATACAGTTGCTCCTCAAGTGCAAATAGCCAACGAGCCCTGTTATTATCGTCAACCCATGAGAAAAACGTGACTAATGTTGAGCAAAACCAGTGATTCACTTATGGTGTGAGTGAGACGGTGTGAGACCGCAATTGGTCCAGCTGAAACCGCGAATTACTTGTTTGTAGACATTGTGGGCCAGCTTAAAAATTAGAAATATGCTGCGCTCCTTCCGGTTTCCCCTTGACGCATGTCAAACAAATGCACTCGCGTAAGAACAAAATTGATCATGATAAAAAAGGAATAAATGGTCCGAAAATCAGCACTTGAGAAAAAATTTAAAATATTTTCGCAGTGTCACATCGGGAGTAAAGAACTGAGTAATTAGAAAAGGAAGAGCTAGTGCAGGAGAGAAAATAAAAAAAAGGAATTTTATGACAAGACCGGAATTTACAATTCCGAAAAATCGATTGTACTTGGGAGATCTGCCAAGTAAAAAGGAGTGTTACATAAATTTTCAGCGAAAGTTACCACGAATGAATAACGATTTGCGCATGATATTATTTGGATGAGGTAACACGCTCCGTGCACGTATGGAAATGCACCGTTGTCCGTTGTCATGAGTGATCCAAGGACGAATGTCAAGTTCAGTCTGAGTTGACAGGTCAATATTTGTTCATCAGGATGTGTAGTAAAATTGTCGTCGCCGAAATAGTGCTAAATTTGAGTAATACAAAGCAAAACTTGATCGTGAGCAATGCCCTTTTTCGGTCCGACCAATCGGCCCAAGCGTTAATTGAGCTTGAGAAGTCCCAACTGTCTGCTCTTAGTGGGCACGAGCAATCACGTTGCGGGCGCCTAGCATCACTGGCAAATTTACCAGGTTATCGCTGGCATGTTTGGATTGCAACGTAACGTTTTCACAATTGGCGTGGTACAATTATGACCCAATGACTGTGTTCATATACCGTTGCTTTACGTGAACATATAACACTATATACTAATATGCGGTTGTATGAATTACGCAGATTTTGCCTTCCTAAATAGAGCATGTGTCATAAAAAGAGATGAAGTCATTGGAGTCAGAAATCGCCCTATTTTGCCAGTCCTTGAGGATATCATCCGGAATACAATTTTATAGGTTTAATTCTACAGAAAATAATTGGGCGCTAACATCCTTTCGCGGCTCATTTTGATTGAAAAAATGCTCAAATGATTAACAGGGAGCAAGCTCAAAGCAATAAGGTGAGTCAATATGCAGTGTTTTGATTTCATTCCGACTGCAACTCAGTGAAACACGAAGGGGAAGCACCACAGATGGACTCGAAATTTATAACCTCAATGGCTACTGGACCTAGAAATTTGAGTAGCATTCACATGATCCCGGAAAAATCTGTGGGCATGCTAATGCACAACTCAACGTAAAACATCTTTATTCTGTTTAAAAAAGTGAGAATTGGCTGAAGCACTTCACAACTTTGCGTAGTTGGAGTAAGGAAATCTAAATGCTGAAGGTTTAAAACGCTCAAGTTTTGACAAATATCTGCTAATCTCCCACAGTGAGTTTTAGGAAAAGTAATGCTAAAAATGTGGTTGTGACTTGTGTCCAAGCATTCTGTCAGGCGGTGAGTTTTGAGTCACCCAAATGAAATTTGATGTGAGTGCTAATACTCATAATAATGTTGCACTCTGAACATTAGTGCCACAATCTCCATAACCCATCTGCCCATCTGTCCACACCGGAAATCTACGAGAATTGGCCGTTTCATCTAACCAGGTCAACAGCGATCCGTTGGAGTATTCAGGCTTGTTTGACAACAAACGGAAAATATCATCTACCGAACTGGAAAGAATTTGTGTTTGTGTTTGTGTTCCTAGGCACAAGGCATTTGGTGCATATCTCGGTTATGAAAACACCAACGAAGTGCTAACTCTGTAAAAAGAAAACGCTCCATGCGCAAAAAATAATCACGCAACCAAAGAAACGCATAGGTTTATTTATACCTGCAACAGATTCCCCAGCTGCCTCTTCAGCCTTACAAAGTCTAATTTAGTAAATTATTCAAAAGCTCGCATAAAAGACCTGCTTTATCAGAGTAGAAGTGCCAACTGTTATAGTCCTGAGCGTGTTCCAAGATCTTCATAATGTTTTAATACTCGGACGTGGTAAACATGGAGAGCTTACCAAATCTGATCTACAAGGGCCAGTGGAAGGTGTGCGTAAATATATTCGAGGCAAATGTGGGTCCACAAAAACCGTTTTTGTGGATGCGTGCCGGATGTTCCCGTATCGAAGATTCTAAGGAATAAGATAAACAGTGTATATACAAAGAGGAAATACTCCGGCTTAAAACAAAAAATGCCATTTGTTTTCTACACATCCTCCACTACTCTTTTCGTAGGCGTAGTGCTATCCACGGTGTAATGAATGTTTAGTTATGCGATTGGTCATCAGCACGTCAGTGCAGTCGGCAAAGTATTTAAACTACCAGTAAATCAGCCAAGCAATTCTTGACGAAACAATAATATTTCACCAGAATGCCAAGCGCGCTTGCCGGACTAATAATTGTTTCCACATACGGTAAGCTGCTCCATTTTTTGCTAGCCTGTGTCAGTTTTCCTCGACAATGTATTCATATACGTGTTCCTGTTTCAGTTACCGCGGGTTCGTGTCACCAGGTGCACCAGAACAATCACTGGACCAAGTGCATGTTTACGTTAATTACATCACGCCTCATATTGTAATTTCGATTTCCTGAAATGCTTTCGTGATTTGTGGTCACTTAACGTCCTTGGCAGTCACGCACAGTCTACAAATTGACGCGCTCTTCTTGCTGCAGCTTGGTGCGATATAACTTATGGCAGATGTCCATGTGAGTTGGTATAACATTCAATGATAAAAGCAAACAACATTTAATATTTGTATATATTACTGCGGAGACTAGCGAAAGGTTTCCTCAAACCGTGTGCCCACACATTTTAGTTAAAATTGTACTTGATGATCTTCGTTAGGCCAACAAAATCCTGTTTATGACTGACTTTGCATTAAGTGCGTTCAAATACTCGGTTATAAGAATTCAATATAAATAGACTCCGGGAATTTTTCTCTCAACCTGCACCGTGACCAAACTCTCGTGTACTGCTTAAGGTTTTCTTATTCTGCATCGTCAAAAACAAAGCTGAGCGAGCAACAAAGACGAATTACCTCACCATTAGAATGAGAAGGGAATATATTCCGTTGCAAAAATTTGTAAGCTCGTTATATATCAACCTGACAAACTTGGCGGCCAACTTCAGCGCAAACTGGCCTATTAGATAAGACGAGTCATCCATATTGGTGAATTAAAATGAACTAGCGTCGTGAAGTCGCTTTGCTTTTTACCCCAACACAAAAGTCACCTCACCGGATTAATGATCAATGATAACTCGATCAACGAAAACCAAAAAAATTGATCATGCCTCTAAAACGACAATTGGTTTAGCTGGGTCCCCATTTCACTGCATCTTTTAGGCGCCGCTTGGAAAAGTAAAGTTTGTAGCCACCGAATCGCGCTAGTGAACGGAGCCTATATTTCGTTTAAGCAGCATTGCACTTATTTACCCCAAATTCTACAACCAAATTCGTCACGCATGGCGGCCACGGCCGTCCACATCATGTGATAGAAAAGGTATTAGTGATTTGTGGAATGAACATCCGTACTACATTGTCAGCCTGTTAGACCGACCCACGTCATGTGATTTGCTGGCAAGCCCAGATAAATTATCATTTCAACATTCATTATCTGTTACATCTGGCCGGCTAAACTTCTGTTGTGGCGCCGATCATGTAGTTCCCTAATTTGGGAACATTCCGTAGAGCGTTCCCCAGGAGGTGTACACACCTCAAAACTGTCTGCATCTGTCCGCAAGTAACAAAGTCGTTGTAATAATGGAAATTTCTCAAGAGTTATCCAAATCTTTCGGAAAACCTACGGCCGGTTTCGCCGTTCTGGGGATTTACCAGGTAGGCACAGGCTCTGATATTCCATTAACCCCATGTCCTAATTCCGCCCCGAAACTTTCAACAGCCCTCTGGCAATTAGTCCAAATATTAGGCTTATCAACTTGGCGTTAATTGTGCATTCTTCAAAAGCATATTTCACCTGAACACAAACAGCAAGGACTTAACCAAATACACTCATCTGCGCACCGGACTAGATTTCACGAGAGGACGCCTGGAATAACACGTGTAAATCTCATTTGTGACTTGGTGTCATCATGTCCAGAAAGAATAGCAATTCCTTTCACTAGATCCCAAAGAATCCTTGTTCTTGTAGACGGACCATCACCTTGTACTCCAGGCAATGTTTGCGCTGGTAAGCTGCATAGATTGTCAATTTCCATTGTGCGCATCTAATTTGTATTCGCAGGCTTTATTGATACTCGGATACTGTTTATTTGAATCAGTTAGTATTGGTTGCTTTATGTACCAGACAGACCAAGTTATTTTGCAAGACATTACGTGCTTTTGGTAGAAACGTGAGATTACGTTCTCAATTTAACATCTACTGAGAAACATGCTGAAAATTCATTTGTCAGAAGGCACACCCTATGTATGTATGCAAATGTATAGCTTTTTTGAACACAGTGAATTCTGCTGTGATAAGGGGATTCACTATTTGAACTAACTAAGACTGTACCATGGATATGAGCTCATTGAGCAATGACGCCATTGAAGATGTTTAAGGACGTAGCACACTATCACCACGGATTCACTCTCTATGGAATCCAGACGCATGGGTCTCATTTTCACCAGGACGGCCTTCGTTGCATGTCACAAATCAGGATGACTTTTGCTCAGTTAAATGGTTATTTTGTTTGTGTCATAACTGCACAAGGGATAACTGTTTAAAATGGTTTATTTGGGAATTTTGCTCGACCTTGAAGGACCCCTGTGACAATATATGTTATTTTAACAGATTACTGCGCGTTGGAGGTAAAGAAGAAAGGTAAGTGTAAACAGCCTTCCGCATTCCCTTGGAAAGACGCTTAAATTGGCGTTTGCACTCACACGTAAAAATTTCTGCTGTGAATTCTCTTGAAGCAAAACCACATTTCAGCGTTGATGAACCATGAACATTTCTTCTCTGTAGGCATTACCGAAATTAGGAGGGTTAACAACGTGTATTTTGCAACACTTGTAGAAATTGTACCTAAAGAGTTTTGCTTAACCATGGATTTTAATCTTTTCTCACTTTGTTGAAACGGCAACATTTGAAAAGCATGCGTTGTGATGGGAGAACAAA